>CM021101.1:539174275-539212262 GCA_007115665.2 Sequoiadendron giganteum
ATCCTTTATCCTTAACCCTTAAAACCTAAACCATTAAACCCTTTTACCCTCTACCCTAAACCCTAAACCCTAAACCCTTAACCCTTAAACCCTAAACCCTCTACCCTATACCCTTAACCCTCTCTCCCTCTATCTCTCTCCAACACCCTACATTCCTCTCTCTCTCTCAACCCTCTCCCTCCTACCCCCTCTCCCCCTATCCCTCTCTTAGGTATCTTTCTTAGTCACTCCCTCTATCTCTCTCTCCTCTACCCTTAAGCCTAAACCCTAAACCCTTAAACCTTAAACCCTTCTACCCTCTACCCTCTACCCTTAACCATGCCTCCCTCTATCTCTCTCCCACTACCTCCCTCTCTCTCTCAAGTATCTCCCTCCTAACCCCTCTCCCTCTTTCAGGTAGAGGGCAGAGGGGAGAGACAAAGGAAGTGACTAAGAGAGAGATACTTGAGAGAGGGAGAGGGTTGAGAGAGAGAGATGGAGGTAGTGGGAGAGAGATAGAGGGAGGGAGGGTAGAAGGTTTAAGGGTTTAGGGTTAAGGGTAGAGGGGAGAGAGATGGAGTGAGTGAGAGAGAGACCTGAGAGAGGGAGAGGGGGTAGGAGGGAGAGTCTTGAGAGAGAGAGGGAGGGAGGGAGTGGGAGAGAGATAGAGGGTAGAGTGTAGATGTTTTAAGGGTATAGGGCTAAGGGTAGATGGAAGAGACATAGGAGTGAGTGAGTGAGAGAGAGAGACTTGAGAGAGTGAGAGGTTGTAGGAGGGAGATGGTTGAGAGAGAGAGAGGGCAGAGGGTTTAAGGCTTAAGGGTTTAGGGTTTAGCATTAAGGGTAGAGGGGGGAGAGATAGAGGGAGTGACTTAGAAAGAGAGACTTGAGAGAGGGAGATGGGGTAGGAGGGAGAGACTTGAGAGAGAGAGGGTAGAGGGTTTAAGGGTTAAGGGTTTAGGGTTTAGGGTTAAGGGCATACGGGGGTGAGATAGAGGGATTTAGTGAGAGAGAGAGAGGGAGGGAGTTAGAGAGAGATAGAGGATATAGGGTTAAGGGTAGAGGGTAGAGGATTAAGGGTAGAGGGGAGAGAGATAGGAATGAGTGAGTGAGTGAGTGAGAGACCTGAGAGAGGGAGAGGGGGTAGGAGGGAGAGAATTGAGAGAGAGATAGGGAGGGAGGGAGGGAGGGAGTGAGAGAGAGATAAAGGGTAGAGGGTTTAAGGGTTTAGATTTTAAGGGTTAAGGGTAGAGGGGAGATAGATAGATGGAGTGAGTGAGTGAGAGAGAGAGAGACCTAAGAGAGGGAGAGGGGATATGAGGGAGAATCTTGAGAGAGAGAGGGATCAAGAAGGAGAGAGATATAGGGTAGAGGGCTAAGGGTAGAGTGGAGAGATATAGGAGTGAGTGTGTGAGTGAGAGAGAGAGAGAGAATTGAGATAGAAAGAGTGGGAAGGAGGGAGAGACGTGAGATAGAGAGAGAGAAAGAGAGAGAGGGAGTGGGAGAGAGATAGAGGGTAGAGGGTAGAGGGTTTTAAGGGTTAAGGGTAGACGGGAGAGAGATAGAGAGACTTGAGAGAGGGAGAGAGGGTAGGAGAGAGAGAGAGATGAGGGAATGATATATATGTAGGTAGAGAGAGTTGAGATAGAGATAGAGTAGAGAGGTAAGGAAGGGAGAAGTTAGAGAGAGAAGTTCAGTAAGGTGGATATATCTATTGAGAGAGGGAAGGATGGAGAGAGGGAGAGAGAGAGGTAGGTAGAGAGAGTAAAGGGAGATATAGAGAAGTGGAGAGGGAAGGAGAGATGGATGGAGAGGTAGGGATTGAGGGAGAGATAAGGATTTAGAGAGAGGTGAGAGAGTGAAATAGAGAGAGAGAGGTAGGTAAGGAGAGGGAGGGGAGATAAAGGGAAGTAGAGAATGGAGGAGAGAGGGAAGAAGAGGTAGGGAGGGAGAGATAGGTGAGATAGAGAGAGAGAGGAGAGAGGGAGGGATATTTAAGGAGAGAGGGGTGAGATAGAGAGAAAGAAAGTAAAGAGGGCAGGGAGAGAGAGAGAGGTGATAGAGAGAAGTAGAGGCATAATGAGAAAGGTAGATAGGTTGAGAGAGGGAAAGAGAGAGGGAGAGAAAATGAGGTATATAGGGGTAGGCTAGATAAAGAGATGTAGAGTGAATTTTGGTGGAAGAGAGAGAGGAGAGAGGAATAGGTAAAGATGGATAGTTGAGATAGATAGAAGGAGAGAGATATAGGTAGAGAGAGGGCAAAGAGATATAGAAAGAGGGGGAGGGAGAGAGAAGAGATAGAAAGATGGGGAGGGAGGGAGAGATAGAGAGAGTAGAGAGGGAGGGGAGAGATAGAGAGAGGTGATAGAGAGAGAATTAGAGAGGGAAAGAAGGTGGAGATATTGAGAGAGAGGAGGCAAGGAGGGAGAGAGAAATAGGTATAGAGGGACAACTAGGTAGAGAGAAGTAAAGGAGAGATATAGGGAGAGGTAGGGATGGAGAGAGAGGTGAGACAAAAATAGAGAGAGGTATAGGTAGATAGAGGGAGGAGGAGATAAAGAGAAAAATAGAGGGAAGGAGAGAGGGAGGAAGAGGTAGGGATGGAGAGACAAAGGCAAGAGAGATAAGAGAGAGGAGGGGTGAGATAGAGAGAAAGAGAGTAGAGAGGGAAGGGAAAAGAGAGAAGTGAGATAGGTGATAGAGATGTGTGATGGAGCTTAAAATTAGAGAGATAAGGAGGAAGGTGGAGAGATTGAGATGGAAGGAGGGGGAGAGAGAGATGTATAGAGGGATAGGTTAGATAGAGAGAAGTAGAGAGCAAAGGTGGGTGAAAGGAAGAGAGAGGGAGAGAGAGGGGGAGAAAGAGAGGTGAGATAAAGAGAAGTAGAAAGGGAAGGAGAGAGAGAGGAAGATAGAGAAAATTAGAGAGGGAGGGAGGGAAGGAGAGAGAAGTGAGATAGAGAGAACTAGAGAGGGAAGGAGAGAGAGAATGACAAGATAGAGAGTAGAGAGGGGAGGAGAGAGCGAGGGAAGCAAAGAGAGAGAGAAAGAGAGGAGAGGGAGGGAAGGAGGGAGGGAGGGATAGGTAGGTGTAGAGAGTAGAGAGAGATATATAGAGATTAAAGGAGAGGGATGAGAGATAGAAAAATGTAGATAGGGAAGGAGGGAGGGAGATAGATATTGGAGAGGGAAGAAGAGAGAGATGGACATGTAGAGACATAGTTCTTGAGCTCAAGGAAGATATTGTTAGATAAAGGGATGGAGATAGTGAGAGAGTGAGGTCTAGAGAATAAGAGATGAAAATGAGTGAGATGGATGGAATTCGACCTCCTGAGTACTAAAATTTGACCTCTTGATTACTGAAATTTGATATGCTGATTACTAAAATTTGACTAAGTCTGAAATTTTTAAGATCTTCCAAAAACTAGAATTTGCATTATAAATCTTAGAGATCTGAAACCACTCTCAAACATCCTGCCTATACATACATGAAATATAACTTAAATTATAAGAAAGTAAATTTCCATATGTAAATTTCAACTTATACTTAAATGTTTATTTCATGTTTATAATTTCCCTGATAGAGAAAGCGAAAAATCTAGTTCTGTGCAAAGCAGGCCATTTGGCGCTCACCAAATGACTCATCACATTTGGCGCATGCCAAAAGGCCTGCTTTAGACTTGTTAATTAACAGGATTTGCTAAATTTTCTCATATTTTTTACCGTGCTCCCCATCTCATTTGCACATCTTTCAATGCAAGTTTATAAAAAAAACCGTGATAGCATTAACCTCTATCTCAGCTATCTAAATATATAATTCTTTTTTCATTTTTATTTAGTTAAGGTTTTGATCCATGACTTCTATTGTAAATGCCTTCATTTTTGGTCAAAAACCAACATGTGCTAGGTTTAGGATAGATTTTTACACGTTCATCAAAATGTGAAACAAATTACGTTTTTTAAAACTAGACTCCATTCTACACATGATGAAAAATAAATAAATCAATTTTCGATTAGTTTGCAAAAAATTTGGGGGGGAGCACACTCAAATTTCAGCTTTTCAAGATGCATCCACTTTGAAAATTCATAAAATATTATATATTCATTAAAAAAATTATCCGAAAGAAGGAGGATAAACTACATGGTGTTAGATAATTTCTCACCATTGGGATTTTTAAAATTCTAAAAAAAGGTTAACCAAAAAGGGGGAGCCCTCAGGCACTACGCTATTTTTTTTAATAAAAACAAGACTTGTTTTGGGCCCCCCCCTTTTTGAGACCATTAATCTTCATTAATTTCAAAAAACAATAGTAGCTTAGAAACTAGATTCAGAGCACTTCAACTTTTGTTCTTGCCACATCTTGAAATTTTGAGTGTAACTATCTTCATTTTCTCGTGCAAATCAAATTTTCCTGATTTCAGAAAAAAAGTGGCATCTTAAGAGCCAAAATTGTGTCACATATTGGTGTACTTACCCTACACTCATGTCCATTTATCATTTACATGGGGTTATATTATCTATTGAGGCTTTGTTTCATTATGAATTTATTTTTCCATATGTTGGGTCTTAAAATGGTTGCTCCACTTCCTAGAATAAAATATCACTTTCAAGGCCAAGGTTGTCATCATGAAGGTGAAACCTATTCATCCACAACACATGGAGGGTTAATAGGTCAACTCTATGAGGGTGGGTTTTCTCTCCTACACTTCAAGCTCAACTTAGACTCAAGAGGGTGTTCCTAGAGGTGTACCTAATTAGGTATTAAACCAAACAAAATGGAAAACCAAAAATAACCACAACCAAATCTAAATGCATTTTTACCCCAAATATTATCACTATGTCGAGAAAAACTTATTGTAATAATTATTATATAGTTGATGTGATTGTGTAGACATAGATCTTTCTTTACTTTCACTGTAAATTTCTCTAATTTTACCATAACTAGAGAGGGCCTAGAATTAATGTACCCTATGCTCCAATATTATAAGATGGACCACAAATTTTTAAGAACTTTTGATTTTGAGGGGCTTATAAATCAAGTAATATTAAGCATTAGGAGGTCTAAATTCACCCATCAAGTGCTTTTTGTGGAGGATGTAATAAGAAATTGTTTGACACAAAAGGAGGTAAATGAGAGAAGAATGAAATGGGTTTCTATCAAGATGGGGGAAGAATAAAGTGTTGGCAAATGGTCAGTGCTCCCCTTTGGATTTATGACATGGACTAACCACCTCTCATGGATTCGTTAACTTTGGCGGTTGTATCAAGAATTAATAGTTCGACCTTTTGGTGCAACGACAACTGTGGGGCCAACAATTGATATTAGAGCCAAAGGTGTTGGGTTTGAATCCCCTCAACTTGCATCGAGGGGGAGATTTTTGGCAAATGGTTAGCTCTCCCCCCAATATTCATGAAATGGACTAACTTCCTCTTTTAGATCCGTTAACTCTAGCATTTGTATCAAGAATTAATAGTCAACCTTTTGGTGCAATGACAACCATGGGGCCAACATAAAGAGCAAGGTAGAATGTTAATTACCATGGGGAATTCACAAATATAAAGGAACCCATTGCAAGAATAAGTAAAATATCAGATAATGCTGATACATTAGCTACAATAGAAGAAAGTTTGACTTACCAACCACCTATTGATTCATTAGTGTATTCTTATGAAGGAAAAGGAAAAGAACACATAGTGGAAAAATCTACTCATGAAGAGCATCCACCTACAACTAATACCTCTCAAGAACATCCTAAAAAGAAGAGAAATCTTGGTCAACCATCTTTGGTTGATTATTCTCTAAGTGTTGATGAATCAGAGGAGACAAAGGTGATTGGGGAAAATGTTGTAACTAAGGAAGAAGTGGACCAAACAATGCCTTCATCTCCAAGATCAGATGTTTTTGGCATGCCACAAAATAGAATGGGTATAAATTTAGGAGGTGGCAGGTATGAACATGATGATATTAGAGACCTATATTGCACACAATTCATTTCAAATGATGAATTTTTCAAGAACCAAGAGTTTAAGGACTTTGTGTTAAGAATTGAGAGAGGGGTTTTAGAAGAAGATCAATAAGGCTAAGGGTGAGGTTCATCCTTCATAGTATGAAAGTGTCACTTAGAATGTGTTGAGGGGAATATATTTTGATGTTAAGAACATCACCTTAGAGTAAGAAAGGAAATTGGTAAGAGAAAGTGGGTTTATTTGGCTCCCTAAATGGGATATTACATTAGCTATATTGCTTTGGACACCATAAGAAGACAAAATTAAGAGGTATTTTTTTTTAATTATCAAGTTGAGAAAGCATAATTTGGATATGGTTTCAATCCGAAGTAGGAAACCCTAGAAATATGGGTAGTGGCTCCAAATACTAATAAGCCACATGTTCCAAAAAATAGTACAATAATTAATAGGAAGATTAATTGTCAAAATATTGTCAAAAACAACAACTCCCCAAGCAGTGTCTTTGGTAATTTGGATACAACATTGTTCAGTGAAGCAGTTGGAAATAAGTTGTAAGAAGATTATGACAAGTTGTTGGCTAATCATGTTAAGCTCACTGTACAATATAATAAGATAAACATCCAACTATCAACACCAAAACCAATTCCAAAAAGCACTGCATTGGCAATTGTCTCTGTTGCAAGTTTTTCAATAATTTTAATGCAAGAAAAGGAATCCATAAATTCTAAAAATAATTTAATTGGAGAAGCACTACTTTCAAGGATCCTAAGAGGAGAAGAAGAAAAGGATAAACGATGTAGTGGATGATATAATTGGATATATAGGTTATCCAAAATATTTGGTAAGCAAGAAAATTCATATATGACTTATTCCACTCTTAAAGATGCATATGCCAAAATCATGAAGGACTAGGAAAATCTCAAGAAATTAATGGATAAGTGGGTGCCTAGGGCTGAAAAATTAGATATAATCTATAAATGTTCAAGGTTTGATCCCAATATTCCAACCAAACTTGTCCCAACATGGGAAATGAGAACATTATTGGTGGAGATCCAAGCATATATGATGAAACTTGAGCAACAAATAAAGGCCAAATTAAAATCATTTAAATGTATTGAGATGAAAATCATGCCTAGTCTACTAGATGAAAGTGGGGAATTAAAGTCATTGGACCAATGGAAGGTAGGATTCAGTATAATGGTTCCTACAATTTCTACTTTTATTTGTGCAAATGATGAGATGGATACAAACCTATTAAATACTACTTTAGATAAGTTACTTGCATCAAACATAGGTCTATATAGTTTTTGTAGAGAAAAAAGGGTGGTGTTAGATGCAAAGTATATTGAACATATTGACATGGTTGTGAAGTTACTTTCATTCTAATGGCTATCAGGAATAATTTATGTGGAATGGGATGAAATGTATAATATATTATAGTGTATATTTTTATCTTCATCGATCATCAAAATTCCAATGCAACATCCTACTCAATTAATTACAATATATTTTTATAATATCCAACAATGCTTTAGGTGTTCAACAATTTTGGTCATTTTTTGGCTTTTATGGTATATTCAACATCCTCTTCAATGGTCTCCAATGGTTCCAATGTCATATTCTAATTATTTTCAACTGTTTCCATAGGTTGTGTCATGAAACCATATCTTGTAACATGCTCAGTCCCACTTGTAACTGATTGTAAAAGTGAAAATTAAAATTAATTGTAAAAGAGTCATGTGAATCATGTGACTTAATTTGAGAGATTACATGCTCACTTTATATATAAGGGACTCTTTTTTCTTTGAAAAAGGTCAAAATTTGGACTTTTTATTTTTGGGCGGGTAGATCAATCTATTTTGGGTAGTCTTTTAAAGTTCAGAATAGAGATAATTATAAGTTTCTCAATATAATAGCATACAATTTAGTATATGGCTTATATAAAATATATGCCATATTGTTGTTGTCTCCTTTGAATGTAATTTAATATTCTTTTGATCAATATAGATCAAGGATTATGGAGGTTTTATTGAAAAATTATTGTAATACATGTTTAATTGATGGCTTTTGCTCAAGTAGTAGATTAAATATGCTTTCAATTAAATATTGAGAATATTATTGTTATATTAAGGATTTAGAATTAGAACAATAATGTGATGAATAGGTGGTCTTATGATTCTAAGGCAATAATATTTTGAGTTCCATTGAATTTGTGTTCAAGACGTTATCATTAAAAAATAATTATTTCATGACTCTATAAATGGATAAGGCATCAATATAGATTACTTCTTATTCAACCCTTGAAGGAAAAAATCCTAAATTGAAAACAAAATCTTGAATTTTGTAATTTGTAATTTGTTCATTTGTATTTCCAAACCAACTATATAAGCTCTTAGATGATTTGAAAGATAACAAGCTATATTTGTATAATACTCACTTAATTGTGTGAAATTATTATCTTCTATTACATCATTTATATCTTGTAGTATCTTAAAACTATGTCAAAAGGGAAGACCCGCCTAGGTTTTGTAGAGCCAAAGGGTAGGGAGAACTTATTCAAAGTTCTTTGTTAATTTGGTCACTAAATTAAAACTCTTGAGAATTATAAGTAGCTTACCTATAGAGATGATCAAATAATCAGTTGGAAGAACCAACATTATCATTTCAAGGATTTCTAGATCTCAAATAATATCAAGCCATTAGGTTAATAGAATTAGAAATGTTATATGAGAAAAGGGTAAGAAAAGTACAGAGAATCAAGTCATACTTAGATTGCATAAGTAAATAATAATAAAAAAGTTTGTACCTAGACCATTCAAGGTCAAGACCTCATACTTAGAATTGATAATCTAATTGACAAAAAATATTTTGAAGGCCAAAATTTTAGACCAAATTGGATAGGTCCATATATAGTTAAGGAAGATGTTAGAAATGAAATTTATCTCTTATGGACTATGGAAGATGAAAATTTTGGAAAAACCATCAATTCATTCCATCCTAAAAAGTATTGAATTTGAAAACACAAAAAATAAGATTATCTATACTAAAAAATAAAAATATGCATTACATTCTATTCACTCCTTCTTTCAATTTGTCAGTGTTTTTCTCTTTTTCTAGATTTTGTTGTATCAGGAGTCTTATTTTTTAGTATATTTTTCCTATAATAAATATAGAATTCCCAAATAGTCTCAACCATTTATGCCTTATATTCCCACAATTCAAATGAATCTACTTAAATCTCTAGCAATATCATAGTTTTGGTTGACATCAAATATAGTCCAATACAAATATTTTTTTAATCCTATAGTATCTTATAGAAGCTAATGTGCAAATATTCCTAATTATCCTTAGTAATATGGAATTCTTAGAAGCTTCTAGTTGTCATTTGTTTTGTCTAGTCCCTTACTTTACTTACCTAACCTTTATTGATAACTCATCAATTCTTGTTGTTAGGATCAATTAGGTCAAGGGGGTCTAAAATTTAATTCAATAAAGACAAAAATAAAGCTAAAGCAATAGAAACCCAAAAATGGAAAAATATTACACAATATTTTTCATCTTAGGTGGAGACCCAAAAGCAAAGTTATGAGAGTGACATTCATAAGATAAACGAGTCAATAATAAAATAAAACATATAAACACATAATTTAGGTGAAACAAAAAAGAGTTTAGTCTATGTTAAAAAACACCATCCTTGTTGAGGATACTTTCCTTTACCCCAAGTTTGAGTTGTTGGCCATGTTTTGGTCTAAGTCTAGAAGATAATAATATAATCCATATTTTGTTAATATCTAAAGCTAGTCTAAGTGCTCAATCTAGATTTAAGACTAATTTGTATCCTTCTACAAGAATTCATAATAAATTTATCCCCTCACATTCACCATTCCTACTTGATCTTCCCTATTTTTTCTATCTTAGAAGGTTATTAAGTCATCCTATACTATTCAACATGAAATACCCTAAGTCAAAAACCCTATAAAGAGAAATCACATTGTTAGTACCATATCCATTTCATGTTCAAAAATATATGGCATAGCAATATTTCGCTTGTAAAAGAAAAAAAATGTACTAATCTAGAAGGGAGTTATGTACTAATAAATTTAAATATGATCCAAAAAATAATAATAATTACAAAAATAGATTCATAAATAGATAAAAAATATACCCATAGCATAGTGATTTATGTGGGGACAACCTTTCGATAGAAAATATCACAGTTTAAACCTTCACAATGTATTATTGAATCTAAAATAAGGTTATAACACACTTACAATGCGAGTATTTATAGGATTATTTCACCATATTTCAAATATAGAGAATTTTTGGAGGCACTCCAATACAACCTATATGTGCCTTCAAACTCACTTATCTAAATGACTCCTCAAGCACCGATTTATAGAATTTATTTTTACAACTTAGAAAATATATGTTTTTTTCAATACCATGAACAAATACACCCAATAATTATGTCACCCAACTTGGGCCAATATCTGATAACCCTAGGAAAATTTAACATATCAATTAAAAAATAGCATAATCTCTTCCTCTTTTACAACTATCATAATTAACTAACTTTATCCACCCAACATGGGTGAAAATTTAGCATGATTCTAGTCTCAAGATAAGCACTTATTAAATCTCTGTCATGGTTGATCAAGATTCCATTATAACTACATCTATTCTTGACTCTTACACATCATAACAATTTGTGATATGATCCCACCAAGATAGGAGACCCAAAATAAATCCTCTTACAAGAACTTACATAGTATTGATACATGGAAAATAATTCCACCAAAAAAAATCATGCCCCATTTCTAATTGAGGCTAATTTAAATAATATAAAATATAATAAAATGTAACAACTCATAGGAAAATGCTAAATAATAAATACATAATATAGGAAACCTATAAAGGTTGAGACACCTTATTTCCCTACATTATCCCACTTGTTGAATTCCTTAAAAAATATAAAGGAAACACCATCATTGGAATATAATTTTTTAGGAGCCAAGAGGCTCATATATTTTGAATACCATCTAAACTTCTTTGTGCTCACAATATTTATTAATATGTCTATAATATTCATCAAAGTTTCAACCTTCTCTAATTTCACCCTTTCATTTTTTTATCATATATCTCACAAAATTATTTCTATGTACTTGGTCCTCACATATAATATTAAGTTCATTACCAAATAAATTACACTCTAATTGTCACAATAAAGAGTAATTACACCCTATTTAGCCCAATATCTAAAAAAAACTCTTAAGACAAATGGATTCTAAGTAATATGAATGATTTGATACCATATACTTAGACTATGTAGTGGACAAAGTGACCACACCTTGCCACTTAATCATCCAACTTATTACACCTCCAAATAGAGTAAATGCACAAGCCTTGGTGGATCTTCTACTATCAAAATTACCTACCTAGTCTAAGTCCATAAAACCATGAATATAAAGAGAATTATTTTCTCCCATCAATTATGATAACATAAGGAATAGTATAAGGCACCCCACAAATATCTAAAAAAATTGTAATGCCCCGCCAAGTAACCCTAAGGGAAGTTGTAATTAATGACTTAAGCGAACCAAATTTTTATTTATTTATAAAGTGTAATTAACATAAAAATTTACTTACTAATTAACAACAACCTCAAAGGCTACAAGGTTGGGATTACTTAAACCCACATATACATCTTACATATAACCATAGCATTAAATTACTTCAAGCAATAAGCATTTATACATCATACAAATACAACATACAATAATGAGATAAACATCCATGATATAAATTCATTAACTTAAACAATAGTTACATCTCTCATTCCCAGAATGAGGGAATAGTACAAATGTGTTACAATTACAGAATTCCACCTCATAAACATAAGAGGGATAAAATAACTTATACAATTGAAATACTACAATGCTTGAATTTAAAACAAGAACCCGCGAGTTGTCCAACTGGATGTCTTGCCACCAAGTACTGAAGATAAATGGGGACCCAATAGTGTATGGTGCATGTTACACCCAACCAAGTGGTACCCGAAGGACCACCCCCCATGCTAGGATATAGTAACAACATAACATGGACAAATATCTACAACCTCTAACCATAGGCAGACTCATACCGACTCATACTGACACAACCAACCAAAGAACTAAACAAGTACAACTCACACATCACTGACATAGGTCACATTGCTTCCAAACATAAAATAGATCAAATATGTTTAGAGAACCATACACATAAAATAATTAACAACTGTTGTCCTAGACAAAGTGTCATCGCACAACTCATAATGAGTTACCCTCAGCGGATCTTCATAGGCTCCGGTAATCCTAGTGACCTCTACCGACCCTCGGCCCTCATACTTACTAATGCGGAATCAACTACCTCTCGTATGGACAAGATAAATGACCTTGCCATTTTAGGCCTTCCCACTCACTCCAAGCCTAAACAAGAACTTGCGACTATGAGTGAGGCTAGAACTTATCTTTTTAGTGTGAAGTATTCCCCAGATTTTAGTGCAATTTTAATTATCACTTGATTAAACTACTTCCAAAGGTTACCCAATCTTACCTCTTACGGGCTCTGGCCCCTACTGGAAGCCACTCTTCTATTTGACAACACATAAAAAAACTAATCACCAAGGGAATCACAAGTGCATACAACCTAGGCATCATAACCACTCCATCTATAGGAGGAACCAAATAATAGAACTCACTCCAACAATTGGAGGCAACAAAAAAAACATAGTCCACTCCTTCCAAAGGAGGCACAAAACATCCTCATTCGTGGAAACTAGGTAAATTACTGAAAATACACCATGCACTACCGAAGGGAAAAAAAACTGGTTGACATAATGAATTGACAACCCTCATCCTCTAAGATCCTCTGGAAGACTTACAATATTGGACTAACACTTAATCCCATTTCCCAAAACACAACTTGAAGAAGAAGTTACAAAAATCATTCAAGTCATTAATCAAATCTAATATTTGGATTTCCTAAATCCATCCTCAATCAATAGGTAACATTGACAAAGTCAAAGACACAATAACTGGGTTAACTCAAATAATCATATAACCCTTTACAAAATACAAAGAAAAAAAAACATTTAAGGCAATCACGAGGAAATTACTATTTTTGGATATTCTAAATCCATATCCCTTTCATATTCTATTAACAATAATTTAATTTCTCTAATAGAAAATAAATAAATTAAAATAAATAATTGTCTATTCCATATAATCAATTTCTTAATTTACTTTTAAAATAACATAAATCCATGCAAGTAAATCTTTTCAATTTTCTAACTGTACACAATGTCCATTTCATCTTATAATTTACTCTTTCCAACTTTAACACATGCACCCAATTATTCTCATTTAATTAAATAAACAATCAAATATAAATATTCCTACAATGTAACATCATATATATTTTATATATTTATTTATATATGTTGATGAATTGTAGCTTTGGTCAGATATAAAACTAGGATCGTTATAAACACCTTCATCTTTTATATATGATAAACTGCTCTTCATATTTAATATTTCTAATAAGTAAAATCGAATTTTATAATGCATGTATAAAATTGAATTTTAATAAATGATTTTCGAAATTCATATTGAAATTAAAATCGAAATTCTTATGATTTATATCTACCATGTGTGAGGGGGTATATGTGTTAAGTTAGTTAAGCTAACTAATATCCAGCTGTAGAGAAGGCTCGTGTGCCCAAAGGGACACGCCCTTTGAGCGGACGTGTCTCCACATGTGGAGACACGTCCTCTCAAGGGACGCATCCCTTGGAGGCTAGCCTCTCTACATTCAAATAGGAATTCAAATAGTGAATGCAAACATCAAACTCAATTAATGTTTTGCAATCAACACATTCACATTTAGAAGAAATCTGGAAATTACAATTTAGAAGAAATTTGGAAATCACAATTTGACTTAGAACTTTCTTACACAAATTTTCAGACCTTAGTTTATTCTTAGGTTCTAGGATCCTAGTTGTGAAAAGATTTGATTAAATTTGCATGGTATCAGAGCCACGTTGTGTGAATCCAAATCAAATCAGTTTGCTCTAGAAAATTTGTATTTAAAAAAAAAAAATCAAATTCACATCACATTCTTCATAATGTCAAGTGTGATTAGATTTGAAGATCGTCTTGCAGGAGCAGACAATTTCACATCATGGAAATTTAGAATCATGATGATCCTTAGAGAGAATAAACTACACTCACTTGTGAGAGAAAATAAAAGGGAGCTAGAGGCTGAACCTGAGAAAACTCAAGGGATCGAAAATAATGAAAGAGCCATGAAATTTTTAGTAGATGTAGTTAGGGATCACATAGTGCCTACCCTAGAAAAACATGAAACTGCATACCATATGTACAAATATCTTGAGAGTACTTATGAAATCAACAACACCTGCAGGACTCTAGCATTAAAAAGGAAAATCAACAATGCTCATATAAACAAAGGAGAGTCCATTAATGCATACTTAATGAGGATTATTGAACTAAGGGATCAATTATCCACAATTGGATATGAGATTGACAACAAAGAATTAACTCTAATTGCTCTAGGAGGCCTACCAAACTCATGGGAGTCATTTGTTCAAGGAGTAAGTACGAGGTCTAAACTCCCTAAGTTTGATAGGCTAAGAACTGAATACCTTCAAGAAGAAACAAGACTATCCACAAAAGAGAATAAACAGAAACACATAGATGAAGACATTCATGTTCTCCACACAACATCTAATAAGAGGAGTAAGAAAAACTCATACAAGAGAGGATCTTTTAAAAAAAAAAGAAATTCCAATGGAAAGGAATCTTATAAGAAGAAAGATATCTCTCAAGTACAATGCTTTAGATGTGATCAGTATGGTCACTATGCAATGAAGTGCCCTGATAGAACTAAACAACAAGCATCCTTGCCAAAGTAGAAAAGTCAAAACCAGATCATGAATCTGAGAACTTTGTGCTCTATACAACCCTTTCTAGTCAAGTATCTGACAACAGTCAAAATTGGGTAATTGATAGTGGTTCATCCTGACACATCATAGGGTTCAGAGAACACTTGGACTCCATGACTAAAAAGTTTGATGAAGAAGTAACCATCGGGGATGATTCTGCATATCCTATAAAAGGGGTTGGAACATGCTCCATCAAGTTGAAATATGAAATTTCTCTACAACTCACTGCAGTCTTATTTGTACCTAGAATAAAGAGAAATATTATATCCATCTCTACCCTTGAAGACAATGGTTATAGAGTTACATCTATGGATGGTAAATTTCTAGTATGGCCTAAGAACTCAACTATCAAAAAAGCCCATACCATAGGCATAAGACAAGGGCACCTTTACAAACTATGCACTGAGGTTAAACAAGCCCTTACCCTTGACATTGTTGATACAAATGAAATATGGCATTGAAGATTAAGACACCTCCATTTCCGTGCCCTACCTTCTATGGAAAAACTTGTTACAGGCTTACCCAAGACAAAACCATCTCATGAGGGAACTTGTAAAGGTTGTGCCCTAGGAAAGAATACTAAGGGATCCTTTCAAAATAGCCTAAGTAAAACCCTTAATGTGTTAGAACTGGTTCACTATGATCTTTGTGGACCCATGTCTGTACCTTCTAAAGCAGGATTTCTATACTATGTCATATTTGTAGATGACTTCTCTAGGAGAACCTGGATCTATTTCCTTAAATGTAAAGAGTCATTAGAAATCCTCAAAAGGTTCAAAGAATTTAAAGCCCTCACTGAAAACTTCTCTGGAAATAAAATAAAAACCTTAAGGAAAAACAATGGGAATTAAGAGGGAGTTCACAGATGCCTACAATCCTCAACAATGGAGTTGCTGAGAGAAAAAATAGAACCATTGTAGAAGCTACTAAGGCAATGTTGCTGGACCAAAACATTGAAACATCTTTCTAGGCAAAAGCCTCTAGGACTACTGTCTATATTCAAAACAGATGTCCTCATTCTCATCTTGATAACAAAACTCCTGAAGAAGCCTTTATTGACATAAAACCTGACATTAGTCATTTTAGGATTTTTGGCTGTCCTATCTATATTCATGTACCCAAAGAGAAGAGATTCAAACTAGAACCTTCTGGAAAGAAGGGAGTATTTGTGGGTTATAGTGAAACCTCCAAAGCATACAGAATATTCATACCCGGGGAAAAACAAATTGAGTTGAGCAGAGATGTCATCTTTGAAGAAGACATTGCATTCATGAGGGCAAGAAATTCTAGTGAGACAGAAACCTATTCCCCTAGTGTACCTGAAATGGAACCTGCTCCTAAGATTCAGTGGGAGCACCCTGAGGAAATACCACATGAACTTCCTACCACTTCAAATGAGGATACAAATGACATCGGCAGAAAGAGACCACTTTGGGCCAGGAAGATGATCAAAGAAGCAGAGGATCATGCAACACCTAAAGGAACGTTCAGGGAGAGTAAAAGACCCAAACGGTTCTCTAGCTATGTTGTGTTAATGAACAAAATCATAAAATCTAAACCTACTAGTGTTACATAAGCCTTTAGACATCAAGCTTGGAAGGATGCAATGATGGAGGAATATTAGTCCATCCTAAAGAATGATGTATGGGATATAGTGCCTAGACCAAAAGAGAAATTTGTTGTCTCTTCTAAATGGCTCTTCAAAATCAAGCATGCTGCTGATGGCAGTATAGAAAAACATAAAGCACGTTTTGTGGCTAGAGGCCTTTCTCAAAAGGAAGGCATTGATTATGAAGAAACATTTGCACCTGTTGCCCACATCAATGAGAGCAATACTAGCCATTGCAACAACTGAAGGCTGGAAGATCCATCAGATGGATGTAAAAACTGCCTTCCTGAATGGAACCATTGAAGAGGAAGTCTATCTGGAATAGCCTGAAGGTTTTGTGATACATAAATCTAAGTCACATGTGTGCAGGCTGAAGAAAGCTCTCTATGGACTTAAACAGGCTCCCAGGGTCTGGTATGAAAGAATTGATAGCTATCTCTTGGGATTAGGATTTTCCAAAAATAATGCTGACTCCAATCTCTACTTCAAGGTAATCAAAGGTGATATGCTTATAATTATTTTATATGTTGATGACCTGCTGATCACAGGAGAAGATCACCTCATTTCTCAAGGGAAATAGGATCTAATTTCTAAATTTGACATGAAAGACTTGGGTATTCTACACTACTTCCTCAGTTTGGAAGTATGGTAGAAATCAGAAGGCATTATACTAAACCAAGGGAAGTATACTATTGACATTCTGAAAAGATTTGGAATGTTGGATTGTAGACTGATGTCTACACCTATGGAAACCAATCTTCACAAATTGAGAGAAGCAACAACAAAATCCAAATGTGCAGATCCAACCCTTTACAAACAGATGATTGGATCCTTGATGTATCTAGTTAACACCAGACTTGATATTTTCTATGCAATAAATTTTCTCAGCTAGTTCATGTGTGAACCAAAGGAAATTCACTTAATGGATGTAAAACATATTTTGAGATATCTTCAAGGCACTATTGGATATGGTCTTCTTTACAAGAATGATCAACTAGATCTTCATGGGTACTTTGATTTAGATTGGGCTGGAAGTGTAACTGATCGGAAAAGCACATCAGAATGTTGCTTCAGTTTAGGATTGGCTATGATCTCCTAGATTTGCATAAAACAATCTTCAGTTGCACAGAGCTCAACGGAAGTTGAATACATTGTAGCCTCAATGGGAGCAAAAGAAGTAGTGTGGCTTCATAAATTTCTTGTGGGACTCTTTGGTGAGCCCTTGAATCCTACTATTATTCATTGTAATAATCAGAGTTGCATAAAAATCTCTGTGAATCCTGTCTTTCATGACAAATCTAAGCACATTGAGATCCCCTATCATTATGTAAGAGATATGGTGGAAAGGAAAGTGATCCAGTTGGAGTATATTAGTACAAATGATCAAACTACAGACATTCTCACCAAGCCTCTTTCTTGGATCATGGTAGAGCACTTCAGGAAGAAACTTGGCATGGTTGAAATGTAATTTGTTATTTATGTTTGAAATACAAATTGTTTATAATTGTACTAATATATAAAGATGTTTAATGTGTAAACTGTTTTGTCATGTGTGTGACTCCATGACTTTATGGGCCTACTCCCCCTGTGTACATTATTGAAAGGTGACAATATTTCTGATAATGAACACTTATATATGACATTGTAAAGTGATGACTCTACAATGATAAACTATCATGATAGATATCATGTGACTTGATATCTATGGACATGTCATGATAGTATCTCTTGGACACTTTGATAGATATCATGAGACTTGATATCATCTGAAGATCATTGTGATCCTTAAAGAGATAATCATGGTGGATATTTATATCCGTGGATATGCCATGAATTATGGTAGACATCATGTGACTTAATGTCAGTGCACATACCATAATGAAGATGTGTTATGAAGAATGTCATGTGACTTGACAACATTAAGAAAGCATATCATATCTTCAATATCATGTGTGAAGGTGATATCTTGACTTATTTGATTTGAAATATCTTCCCTAGCTAAGAGGGAGTGTTGATGAATTGTAGTTTTGGTCAGATATAAAACTATGATCGTTATAAACACCTTCATCTTTTATATATGATAAATTGCTCTTCATATTTAATATTTCTAATAAGTAAAATCAAATTTTATAATGCATGTATAAAATTGAATTTTAATAAATGATTTTCGAGATTCATATTGAAATTAAAATCAAAATTCTTATGATTTATATCCACCATGTGTGAGGGGGTATATGTGTTAAGTTAGTTAAGCTAACTAATATCCAGTTATAGAGAAGGCCTGCGCGCCCAAAGGGACACACCCTTTGAGCGCCTTGGAGGCTAGCCTCTCTACATTCAAATAGGAATTCAAACAGTGAATGCAAACATCGAAATCAATTAATGTTCTGCAATCAACACATTCACATTTAGAAGAAATCTGGAAATCAGAGTTTGACTTAGAACTTTCTTTCACAGATTTTCAGACCTGAGTTTATTCTTAGGGTCTAGGATCCTAGTTGTGAAAATATTTGATTACATTTACAATATATATCAAAAATATATACGATAAATATATTTAAATATATAACACAAAAATAAATATTATATTTTACTCTAAATTAAATGTATTAAAATATTACAAAATATCAAAACATCACATATATACACAATATATATATAAATAATATATACATTATATATATATATAAATATATATACAACATATATATTACCCATATATTTAATTGTGATATATATATATATATATATATAATATGTTAAATTTAATAAATTAAAATATGATATATATAATATGATATATATATTTTTTATTAAATTATTAACTACCACAAAAAGCTTTTAAAAAACCTTTTGTTACGGTGGACGAATTCAACCAAGGTTCACAAATCTGGTTATTGCAATAGTCAAAGGTCTGCTCCAATGTATTTGGGGGAGGGGCAGCTGAGTAAATCCAGCCGACCCTCTTCCCATACACATTGGGCAATGACGATAAAGGTAGAGGGGGTTGTGGAGGGGGCTATCCCTCCACACAATCACTCCCATATGGGGGCGGTGATGGGGAGGAAGCTCCTCCCCATCCCCCTTTATCAAAGAAAATCCTCGCTAAAAAGAAACCAACGAACAACATAAATGCGATTTTTCTAAAATCTCCTTACAATTTTTGAAAATTTCGTCAATCGCACGGACGACGAAAATAAACTTAAATCATTATTTTATTTCAATAAAAACTGTATATATATATATATATAAACTCATATATATATAATATATACATATATAAAAACAGATTTAACATTGTAAACACATTGGGGAAATTTCGTGAAAATATTCACCTATAGGTGAAATTATTCAATTTTTTCCAGAGAACAACCAAAATTCACGGAGGTTTAAAACTAAATCATTTTAATCAATTTTCCCCCAATTCAAAGACAATAAAAGAACAAGAACTAAGAGGAATCTAGATTACAACTAGAATCTTTCAAATCCTCTAGATTTCTCCACCCAATTTCTACAGAGGTTTTTGAAAATAAATTCATTTTTTTCTACAGTGATTGAAATTTCCTACAACAAATCTAAGTGTTGTTTTACCCATAAGTTTGGTTTAATAACAAACTAACATTTTCCTCAAATAAACTAAATTTAACAGAGGTTTCATAATTTCCCTGAAGAAATTTCACTGGAACAACAAAATATTTTAATGTTATTTATTTATTTTATTTCTTCTAACAACAAAATTCTTTTCTTAAATAGATTTAACAATCAAATATTTAATCACTACTATTTTAAAAGCAACCAAGAACAATACAAAAATACAAAAGAAAACCTGAGTCAAGAATCTTCAGGAAATGGAAATTTGATGCAGAGCCTCCTCCAAAGCTTCCACAACTTATCTTCAAAGTACAATGATTCCAATCAAGAAAATAGTCCACAAGCACAACAAAATTCACTAGAATTCTCCAATGTAAATCTACAGCCAAAAACTTCTTCAAACAATCCTTTGTGTAAATTTTTTCAAAAATATCCTCTCAAACCTGGAGAAGCTTTTCCTCTCCAAAATTCTCTCTGTGAATGCATTTGCAACAAACTCTTCTAATTAATTAAACTTACACATGTTGGCATAATTGAAAGTATCCTTAACAACCAAATCTAATTTGTATTTAATTTAAAAATTATAAATAATAAAATAACTCCAAATTCTAATTTAATTCCCACTTAATTGAAATAATATTCCAAAATGAATTAAATTCTTTTCTATAATTTAATTTTCTTAACATCACATTTAATTAATTAGTTTAATTATTTAATAACTAAATTCAACCCCATGGATTAAATTTAATTAATTAAATAAATTAAATTAGATTAATTAATTTAAATATAAACTTCTATCCACAATATCAATTTTAAATTAAATAAATAACCACATTAAACAATGTAATAATTCTAATTGATTATTTTCAAAACAATAAACCCTTCAGAATTAAATAAGATTAAAACCCGACAATCAAAGACTCAACATGCATGACTGACGACACACTATAGCTAGGGTGTAGACTTGACACAAGTTACCTAGCTACTAATTCTTGTTCAACTTAACCATTGGATCGACACGCTCAAACCTGTGAAACTAGGTGGAGTTGATGTCATGTACCTGCAAACCAAGTAAACAACATCATATGACATAAACAACGTAAAATACACACAGTGAAGAGGAAATCACAGAATCACAGGGCGCTCGCAAGCGAGTGATGCGAACCCGTCCCCTTCACCAATACACTCATCAACATTTACACTTCCATCCTACTTAATAATCTCATAAGAAAATACATGTTATATCAACTAACATCATTACACCAATTAAAGCATGTAAACTAAAGTGTTGGATAAACCAAATCACATCACATAATATTTCGTCGCTCTATAAATAGTGATCAAATACACACACAAGATAAAGTATCTAACTAACTAGAAACATAAATCAAGCAAAAAAAGGACACACTATCCAGTCCAGAAAGCAAAATAGAGGGGTGTTACAAAAATTCTCAACAATATCCCAATGAATCTATCTAATATTAGACATCAACTTGTTGATAACTCGCACTGTTTAGGTAATATTTGGTTTAATGCATACTATATAATACATTAAAATTCCAATTGCACTTTTGTAATGCACTCTTCTTATTTCTTCCATCTCAAAAGGAGATGTAGGAAAATATGTAACATAAATATGCCTCATTATACTTGATCAAGATTTACTATGGTCCCATGGCCCTAAACACCTTGGAAATGACTATTGGTACATGTAAAAATCTTATTGCCTTAATTAGGCAAGATTTTTAGTTTTATTATGGTGGTGGTGATAAATGGGTTGTGTGAATTACCCATTTGTAATTTGAAAAATTTCCCACTTTGATCACCCTGGTGAAATTTTGTTATTCGAGAGAAAAAATGAAAGAGGACTGGGTTAGAACCGAGCCAAGATCCTATAAAGAATTCAGGTGGGACCCCCTGGTCTAACATATTTATGTGGAGGGAGGAATCACTCCTTTAATGGAGAGCTTGCAAGGGCATGATGAAAAGCTCTTTGCTCAATTTGTGAACTCATGGAATGATATAAGGGTTACTGTTGGTGGCATCTCATTCAAAATTAATGTAGAGGTCATTGCTAAAGCCATAAGGTTGTCATTCTTGGGTCAAAAAATAAAAAAACATATGAAGGTTTAATATGTGGAGAGTCTTCAAATCTTCGTTCATGAAAATGAAGAGTCGATCAAGCTGTACATGGGTTTTAAACTGAGCAAACTATCGAAGCCATGGGGCCAGGTTTGTTTAGTTTTAATGAAGTACATCACTCTTGAGGGGAGGTTTAAAGTGTTATATTTTCATCATTTTCCTTTGTTAAACCACCTCAAACGTAAGATGCTCATTAGCTTTCCCTTTTTCTTGCTCACATCACTCAAAACATCCATTAGGGAAACTATGAAAATTATAGCCAAAAACCCTAACAAACCGCCCCCATTACCCCTGCACCAGGTTCTCATTCTCCATCTTTACCACTTTCATCTGGCTCTCTATCCACCGAAACCTAACTTGCTCATTATAATAGAGGAACCTGAGCCCTTAGACTAGTCCCCCGCAAAACCTTCACCTGCTGTTTTAGTGGGCCCTAAAAGAAAGAATCCTCCAGCGGCTAGTCAACCCCTTGAGGTCCCAAATCTAAACCCCTGGACAAAAAGAAGAAAGGTGGTGTGATCTTGGCTCAGTCTAAAGCTATTGCAGGGCTCTGTGAGCTAAAAAACACACCCACAAAGAAGGACAGTAATTTTTTTGGCCAAGACAAAGCAGGATTAAAAAAAGGGTAAGAAGGACACCACTTGCTAGGTTGAGGAACCACCCATGGATAATGAAGATGTGGAATCTACTAATAGAGACTCTCATGGGGATACTATGGTTACTTCTAGTGTTGACATGGGGGATGAGAAAACTAGTGTTCTAAGATCTAAGAGATTGGAAAAGCATAAAAATGAGGTCTTGGTCAAAAAAACTTCCAACAGTTCAGAGAAGAGTAGTGGAAAAGAGGATAGCAAGCATGAAACTTGTGGAAGGGCCGAGTCACTTCCCTAAGTTAAATAGGATGATCCTATAGGAATCAACACCAGAGTCCTCTAATTATCAGACTTGGGGGAAGGAGACTAATAAGGAGGAAGTTGATAAGGATGAGAAGATCAACAACCTAAAGACTCATGTTGCTAAATTAGAAAAGAAATTCACAAGGGTGACCCACTTCATGATCAAGATCATCCATTGCTCTATTGTTACTCTGTCAGGAGTGTTGAAGGAGGAGGTCGACAAGAAGACTATGGAGTAGGAGTCCAACAATAAGTGGATTGGGGATGATGTATTGAAAATCCTCTTTGAGGAGTGGGAGGGTTTAGTTGAGTAATGGGTGGGGTGTGTTTTGTTGTTGGGTGGGTGGTACTTTTGCTGTCTGTTTGCTATTTTTGTATTTGGAAAATATATTATAGTTTTTTTGTTTTTTGATCTGACTTTGGCCTTTGAGCTCCTCATGTAAAGGGTACTGCACCCTGTAAATACAACTTATATTATCAAAAACATAATTTTTTTTTCCAAATATCATAGAAACACATAATGTTATATAATCATGCATATTACACCTCTCTAAAAATAAATTGGAATACTTAATTTGAAAAATCCATAACTTTCTATTCTCTCTACCTCTTCTAATTTATATTTCAAAACTTATTTTAGCTACACCTAAGTCTTTCATTTCAAATCTAGTTATAAGTTGAGAATTTAGTTCAAAAATCAAACCTTTCCCTTTACTAAGAAATAACATCATAAACATATAAATGAATAAGTAAAAAATGATTATAATTTAATTTGTAATAAACAAAATGATATAATTTAGAATGCTCAAATATCAAACTCAACATATATGTATCAAACTTTTGGTACCGCATACTAGGATTTTTTTTGAGGACATACAATAATTTTCTTAATTTTACAAACCAAAATTTCTTTACCTTTAACCATGAATTGCTTTGGTTGTGTCATATGTGTTAGAGTAGAGTAGATGTATGTACTCCCACAACTCCATGAATCACCTACATGATAAACCTATCACACTATGAAGAAACAAGCAATATATTGTTGCTATACAACTCAAATTTGATGAAAACACCAATTTGCATTATGTGAACAACTGCCACATTGAATATGTTTCCATAGAGAATGAATAAATATACAATAAGATCAATCCTTATGAAATGAGATTGAGAAACCCTAAAGTAAACCCTAAAGGGTGCATTTAATAATTAGAATAGTTATTATATGCCTACAAAATGCATTCTAAGTTTATCTTAAGTGAAATAATAAAAGGTGACTTAATTAAATAATTAAGTAATAAACCTTTTACTCTAACACCCACCCTTAAGATGAAATTAGGGAGTAGCTACAAACTATGTGCATGAAAGCAATGCAACTACAAGCTAGAAAGAAAAATTGGGTCCCAACAACTAGGCCTAATGAAGTTCCCAATCACAACCAAATCTTTATAAAGTGGACTAAAGGAGAAAACCCAGAAAAACTCTCCAAAAAGAGATGGAAATACAAGAGTGAAAAAAAAGAGAGATAGAAGGAGGAATCAACATGACCCCCGAAGAATTACTTCTATCACACAAGTATAAAATATGTTCCCCCCATAGGAGAGAGAAAAAGAGGATATGAATCCCCCCACAAAGAAATAGCTCTTGTATCATTGGCAAACATTTGAAGACAAAATATAATCCACTGCCTGTGAAAAAAATTTCTCCCCTTAGGAAGAAATAGGCCAACTAATGAAATGTGAAGCCAATACAAAAACATGGGTGAATCTGGAATCCAAATCCGAATGGCAAGTGTCTCTGAAAACTACTCAAGTGTCCTCAAGTCAGAAAGAGAAAATGGCAATCTTGAAACCTGTGAAGACTGATGAAGCACATGCTCCAAAGATGATGAACATGATGGGCCAACAATGGTGATGTGGCTGTCAAAAAAGAGAAGATGAGTGTCCTCAAAATAATCCTCCAAATCTACGATATAGGACTCCATAAACAAGAAAGATATGTTTGCAACATAAAAGTCGAAAGCAGCTATGTCTGGAAGATGAATGATGCCCTACTGCACTAAATCAGGAACAATAAGAGATGTTGATGAAGTCTTGATCTAAAGAGTGGGAAAATGAATACAAGTCTTTGAACCATTGACACATTCAAGACCTGTGATATACTCAAGCTCTTCTAGAGTACGATTATCATAGGGTATGAAATATACATCTGCAAGAGGGATGAGACAATCTGTAGCGAGATCCGTTGGGAATGGAGGGATATTAGAGTCTCCAAAAATCTCCCAAACATGTTGCCAAAGTGTACGAGGACAAAAAATGTCAAATAAAACACACAAAGTGTCAAAATCAACACTACAACCAATAACCCCTACAATATGATCTCGAATAATAACCCATGCTGATAAAATCCTTGATGTGTCTGGTGTAGGTATGAGTCCATACAAATGAGGCAAAATACCAAGTCACCTGAGATGTGTTAGGATGCCATGATTCCAAGACTCATAGTTGTCCTTATCCAGCTTGATCACATAAGGTTGAGTAGAAAAAACTATGATACTCACTCAAATAAAAAAAATCAGATACTGAAACTCTCAACAATGATAAATCAGATTAACATAACCCATCCAATGCAAACAGCTCCCATGTAGGTGCCAGAACATCCAAGTAATTAAGCAAAGTGTAAAAACACACAAATCTGAATAAAATTTATCTCATAAATTATTTGATCAAACCAGTTTCATATCTGGAAATATCTTAGAACCAACTTTCCAATGCCTATTCGTTTTTAAAAAATGGAGTTCGTATTCAAAAGATATGCCCCTGGAAGCGCGAAAATGATGATCTGACTTAAATGATTGAGAAAAAAATGTAAAAGAACAGAAAAATCAGAATATAAAACCTACACCACTAGATTGGGCTCAGAACCAGCTTTTCGGCGATATTTTGTTTTTAAAAAACCAAGTTCATATGCAAAAGTTATGGCCAAAATACCAAAATTGCTCCAAAGGGGTTTGGGGCTTAAGCCTAGCGGTTTGGCTAGCCTCTAGCATTAACCACTAGCGGTTAACTGATGGTGGCAGCCATTACCACTATTTTTTTTTTATAAATCTTGGATTGTGTGTCGTATCAGGTTACGATCCATAAATGAATTTTTTTTGCCTCCCAAAGTCACTGTGTCCAATTTCGACGATTTGACAATCGATTTTGGGGTTTTTGGGCACTCTGAATGTGATGGTGAGGTCCGTTTGGGCTCAAAACACTCCAAAATTTTAGGTACGCTTTGCATCTGGAAACCCTCATAAACTTCAAACCTTCGCAGATCTAATAAATTGAGGCCTTTTTCAATGAAACGAAAGGAAAAACTAACTATTTCGACAACTTTGGATTCAATGAAATGCTCAAAATTTGACCATGGATCATGGATATTAATGCAAGAGTTGATTTATTTGAAAAAAGAGGACAAGGTGGCTGTAGATCAGGTGCTTTGATACCATGTTAGAGTATATATATAAACTCCCACAACTCCATGAATCACCTGCAACAATAAACCTATCACACTATAAAGAAACAAGCAAGATATTGTTGCTATACAACTCAAATATGATGAAAACACCAATTTTCATTATGTGAACAACTACTGCATTGAATATGTTGCCGTAGAGAATGAATCAATATACAATGAGATCAATCCTTATGAAAGGAGATCAAGAAACTCTAAAGTAAACCCTAAAGGGTGCATTTAATAATTATAATAATTATTAAATGCTTACAAAATGCATTCTAAGTTTATCTTAAGTGAAATAATAAAAGGTGACTTAATTAGATAATTAAGTAATAAAACTTTTACTCTAACAATATGTATATTTTTCTCCAAATAACCAAGTTTGCACATCCATTTTCTCAAATTCTAAGTCATCAACTATAAAAATAGAAATAAGTAACCTACTTGATATTAGTTTTGTAATGGGATAATAAGTCTCGCTATAATCCACCCCTTGCACCTAAGAGTTAGCTTTAGCAACTAAATCATGATTTGTACTTCTTAATACTACCATCTAAACCAATCATAGTATTTTAAATACACATTTACAACCAAAAAAACTGTGTCCTTTAAGAAAAGGTACCATACATCCCACATATAATTCTTCTTTAAAGATATCATTTCTTCACCCATTTCAATTTTTTATGACTTTGTGTCATTCACACTCAATTCCTCTTACATATATTTTAGTTCATCAATTTTATTATTCAAAGTAAATATACATCTACAATCATAAAGTGAATACCTTTCTAGTGGTTATCTATGCCTAGTATACTTTAGATAATATGATTTGAAGGTTCTTCCTCCTCTTCTTTAGATTTAGAGCTTGATGATCTCTCCCCAACTTCTTGTCTCACTTGGGGCCTCAATTAAATTTTCTCAAGAATAAAAGGAAGTTGAATCACATATTTTTGTTCACTTTACTTTAGATGTAATGCAATAGGATAAGATTTAACTTCTTTAAAAATAACACTTCTACATATTAAATTTTGTGCAATAGATCCCAAAACTTGTATATTTTCCAACCATAACTATAACCAATGAAGATACACTTCATGACATTATTCTCCAAATTTTTTCACTTCTCCTTGACACATGTGCATATACATCACAACCAAATCTCTAATATATGTCAAGGAAGGATTTCAACCCAACCATGCCTCCATGGGAATTTTATCATTAAGAAATAATGTACACAATCTATTAATCAATTAAAAAGTAGTGGCCTTGACCCAATACCTTTGTAACTCAATTCTACTATGGAGAATACAAAGTTGACTTTGGTCTCTAAATACCAAAAATATACAAAATTTATCAAAAAATTTAGAGTGATATTTATTTCCATTGTTAGTCCTTAATTTTTTAATTTTCATTCTAGTTTGTAATTTTACCATCGATTTACATTCTTTAGATTGATTGAAAACTTCATATCTACTATTAAGAAAATAAATCCATTTCATTATTCTATAATCATCAATGAATGTAACATCATAAAGATATATAATTAATTTTCTGATGGGAGTGTCATCGAACGAGAATCGCACAGGAGTGGGCATTTTGAATTTTTTTGAGGGGATTTACGCTGGGGATACTAAGGATGAAGGCGATCCTGATTGTGGGGTGTTGTATGTTACCTGGCATGCTGGGACTTGGGTTGTTTCCCTTTCATTGGCTGCTGGTGATAATGTTTCACAATCCCTTTTGGGTCTTTATGGCTCAGAAGATGGTGTCAGTTCTCCTATGAGGGATGAGTGTGGAAGGCTCGTGCGGCCTTGCCTCTGTTTTTTTTATGGGAGATGCATTTTCGCCCTCCACAAATGGTGATTTGGTGGTTGCATTTGGTGGGCTTCCCTCCTTGGTGCGATGCAGGTCTATGTGGTTGGGCTTCGTGGCTGGGGTTGGTCTGTGTCTTGATCCTCTATGTGTTGAGGTTGGGTGCGAGCCTCGTTTTGGCTCCATGATAGTTATTGGAAATGGTGGTGGCTCTATCCCCCTGGAGCAGCTGGGGTTGTGGTGGCTAGGCTATGAGTTTTGGCCTGTTGGTTCTTTGCATTGCCCTATTTTTGCCGATGCTTGCAATTTGCATTTTGCTGCGGTAGGGGTCGTTGCTTTGCTGCAATGGGTTTCTTCCCTTCTCTATTGTGGTCCTCTGGCACTTTATGTTGGGCTTATGGGGTTAGGTGTGATGTCAGGGGATGAGATTCCCATCCTTTGTTTCTGGAATTCTGGGGAAGTTTCTAGTCTCCTCCTATACCCTATCTTTCTCCCTCCTCACCTTTGGTCTATTGAGGAGTTTGTGGTGAAGGTGTTACATTTTGGGCCTTGTGTGCTCAGTGATGGAAAAAGTGGAGCTTTAGACCTCTTGCTTCCTCTATTGTGCGGGTCCCCTATAGGAGTTATGGTTCAGTTCGATGGCCCTCTGCTTGTTGTGTGGAGGACTGGTGGGGACTTGTGGTTCTCTAAGGAGGTGCTTTGGTTAAAATTTTTTAGTCCCATTTGGGTGGTTGGCTTGGGTCTGTTCTGTTCGAACGAGAGGGGTGGGATGTTTAAGATGTTGACTGGGATGTCATGCCCTCTTCCTGTGTTGCCAACAAACGTGATGGCCTTCCTTTCTTTGGTCACTATTCTCTGCTATGTTCTTCAACTGGCTTCTTTTGAGGTGAAGTCTACTCCTATTGAGGGGGAGCCCTCTCTTTTAGAGGTAGAGATGGTTGTTGTTGAGATGGTGGAGAGAGCTTTCCCCTCTTATGAGTTCCTATGGAGGTAGATTCTGGTTGAGTGGGTGAGTGGTGGCATTGGTCTGGAGGATTTTCATCTCGTTTTCTCCTTTAGAGGGGAGCCATCTCCTATTGAGGTGGAGTTTGTGTTGGTTTTCCAGGTGGGTTGGTGCTGCATGTTGGTTTTTGCTTCTCTTGCTTCAACTTTGGTGATTATTTATGGTTTTCCTTCTTTTTATGGCTGGAAGGTTGGTGCGTGGTGGGTCTGCTGTGATTCAGCTATGGTTGTTCTTGGATCAACGCATTGTGAAGTTATTTTCTATATTGCTAGGAGGGGTTCTTACCCCACCTTTGGATGAAATTGGGTTGGCTCAATTTTGAGCGGTAGTTCTGCTGCAGTCCAATTGCTGTAAGTGGTTAGTGGCTTAGTTAGTTTCTGGCAAGACCTTAGGGCTTGTTGTGTGGAAGGTTGCTTAGGGTTGTTGCTTGCCCTAAGTTTTAGTTGCTTCTGGTTCAAGTACCAAATTTGGATTGCTTTGAATTTATTTGTTTTGGGGATTGTTGGTTTTGGCAGTCCTCCTTCGCCTGGTTATCTGGTGACCAGGTGCTGTTGATGCTTCTGCTATGTGTTGTGGTGTGTCTACTCATGTTGGGTTTCTCTTGTGTCAGTGATGCTTTAGCTTTGTAAAAGGTTCTTGTCCCTTTCAAAACCATGCTTTTCCTTTTTGGCCCTTGTGGCTCGTTGTTTAAAGGGTACGACACCTTGTAAATGCTGCTTATCTTTTCAAAAACATGATAAAGATATTTCTTAGGTGAATGAAAATCAACAAGGATAAACACATCAGAATGAATTAGATCCAAAATCCCGCAAGATTTATGATAACTTGAGTAAAAATTAATACAAATTTTTTTTCTATATATTTAATGCCCACAAAGTAAAATTTCATATTACAATCAATTAAACATTCAACAAGGTTTATATTTTTAAAGGTTTGTAGACCCTTTTATCTTATATGGCCAAGATTCTAGTGCTACAACATTGTATTTTTTAGGTAATCTAGATTAAATAGAAAAAAATACCCTTAGGTTCCCTAAAACTATAACCATCAATTGTATAGGATACCACCTCTTTTCCCAGTGAAGTAGCCATAGGTGAACCCTTCATAAAATTAATATTTCACTCAAATTTACATGCATAAAAAGGACATAAGGTTCCTAATCTACTAGCTTTAGAAATCACCATAAAACCTCTCACTCTTTTAACCCCTACATAAAAAAACACAACCTACACACCTAAACACCTACATATATTAGTTTACTCATGAATAATAAATTACATCTTAATCCTAGGATATGCAAGACAAAAAATCCACTAACTCTAATATAAGGAAATTGTATATGAATTACATAATAATAAAAAATATCTAAATAATAATTAACATATATAAGTACACCTTACCTCCATAATTTTCGTACTTACATAACCAATTTTTATGCAAGGTCATATGAAAATATGCAATTAAGTCAATCAATTATGCATTCTCACCTATATGAGTGGCTAGAGCTATAATGAATTCATCACCATCTTCCTTCTTGAATTCAAAACTAGAATTTTCTTCTTCTTTGCATTCATTACAAAAGTGACTAGATTTATCATAATTTTAATGAATGTCCTTGGACTTTCTAGGATATTTAGATCCCCCCTTGGAAATGGATCTAGATTTTTCATGTTTCTTATCATTTTTTTACCTCTTTCTTTTGAATGTGTTCCTCAAATAGTCAAAGCCTCTTTTGAACTTTGAGAGACCTTCCTCCTCATATCTTTTGAAAGTAAATAACAAAAAAAATTTCTACCTTGAAAGTGATTTAAGTGCTTCTAATGGACATGAATAGGTTGTCCCATTACTATGGAATATAAAACAACAAATTTTGACATCTTTATTCCTTATCCATCATCACACCCATAGAGTTACATTAAAATACCAATATATTAAATGATTCTAGATGGTCTGTAACTCATCCACCTTCTTTGATCCTAGAGGAATAGAGCTTATTTCTCAAGAATGTTTTGATCACTAAAGACTTTTCTTGATAGATTTCTCTAAGTTTCTTCCATAATCATTTTATAGTGGGTTCTTTGTGTACACTAAAATAATATGAAATGCAAGACACAATATAATTAGAACCTTTAATTTTTGGTTCATTAAATCATACAAATATATTTGAGTAGAATCCATAGGTGTTTGAACATTTACATCAAAAACATCCCATAGATAATGATCAATTAACATATATTTCATTTCTAATTTCCACATATCATAGTTTGTGCTTGAAAAAAATTCCACATTAATCCTCCTTGATGTGCTTGCCATATTTATTTCTTGTAATAAAGATAAAAAAGTTATTATTTTATAAAATCTTTCACTAAATAATTATTATCTCAAAAAAACCTCTACCCAACAACTAGAATCAAATGTGATCATGATCTCATCTCACTTTGATGCCAAAGCATGCGAGTATGCTTGTTATCTACATAAACACTTTTCATTTTTGGTTTTGTTTGTTTGAAATTTTGTTGTGGCGTGCTTATGTTTTTCTACAGCCATTCGATACTTGAAGCTACTATTTATATGTTTGTATGGAAAATACAACATTGGAGATATAAATTGCAAGGCAAATTAAAAAAAAAACAATTAATAACTTAACCCCTTATGCCTAGTGCACAAATTGGGCGATCCAACTTGGTGAGGCATGGGAGCTAGGCAATTTCAATGCCTTGTCTTTGGGGTAGAAAAAAACAAGAATTAAATGCATTTTGGTCTATGTGGGAAACAAAAGAGACAAGGGAATAATGAGTAGAAATTTGGGAGAGATATAGGTGCCAAAATCAGGGAGAAAGAACAACAATATCCATGGTAAAAAGACTATGCATTGAACCTTCTGGTGGCTGGTGAAATCTACAAATATATAAACTAAATAAAGAGGTGTGGCAGTTTGAGGAATGTTGGAGGCATTAAGTAGTGTCAAAATATTACAAATAACAGGGTAAAGCAACTGATATTGTAGACTTTGTTTAAATCATTTCAATCTATAGAGTTGAACAAAAACAAATGAATAATTCATGGTGATTTCATATTTCAAATTGTGTGATTAAATTCTGGTTGAAAATCTTTGTTATTAAGATGAAATGTTGCAATTAATCTCAGTCTGGTAAGACTCAGATTATTGTTCTGCTTGACACTTGTCCAAAATTAAGGTGTGTGTAACTAAATTCTCACACTAACCTTGAAGGAAGATGTAAAATTAAATTTAAATCTAATCTTGAAAAAATTACCACATTAATCCTCCTTGATGTGCTTGCCATATTTATTTCTTGTAATAAAGATAAAAAGTTATTATTTTATAAAATCTTTCACTAAATAATTATTATCTCAAAAAACCCTCTACCCAACAACTTGAACCAAATGTGATCAAGATCTCATCTCACTTCGATGGCCCAAAGCATGCGGGTGTGCTTGTTGTCTGCATCAATACTTTTCATTTTCATTTTCATTTTTGGTTTTGTTTGTTTGAAATTTTGTTGTGGAGTTCTTATGTTTGTTTGCAACCATTCAATACTTGAAGCTACTATTTATATGTGTGTTTGGAAAATTCAACATTGGAGTTATAAATTTCAAGGCAAATTTAAAAAAAATATTAATAGCTTAACCCCTTATGCCTGGTGCCCAAATTGGGCAATTCAACTTGCTAAGGCATGTGAGCTGGGCAGTTTCAATGCCTTCTCTTTGGGGGGAAAAAGACAAGAATCAAATGCCTTTTGTTTTGTGTGGGAAACATAAGAGACAAGGGAAGAATGTGTGGGAGTTTGGGAGAGATCTAGGTGCCAAAATCAGGGAGAAAGAACAATAGTATCACTAGTAAAAAGACTATGCATTGAAACCTTCTGGTGGTTGGTGAAATCTACATATATATAAACTAAATAAAGAGGCATGGTAGTTTGAGGAATGTTGGAGGCATTAATTAGTGTCATAACATTGCAAAGAACATGGGGAAACAATTGATATTGCATACTTTGTTTAACACATTTCAATCTATAGAGTTGAACAAAAACAAATGAATAATTCATGGTGATTTCATATTTGAAATTGTGTGATTAAAATCTAGGTGAAACTCTTTGTTATTTAGATGAATTTTCACATTTAATCCCAGTCTGGTAAGACTCAAAATATTGTTCTACTTCAATTGGTATCATAGCAAGTTCGACCATGTTGAGAAAAAGATCTAGAAATTGCCTAAGGAAGAATTCAACATCGCTTACAAAGGACAAAGTTGGAGAGGAAGAGGACCTAGAGGTGGAGCCCAATGTGGCAGCGGCAACTAGAGGTCTCACAACATGAATGGAGGCAATGCAAATGGCATAGAGAATAGGAGTCCACATAGTTGACATAAGTGACGATGAAGAAGAGAAGATTGCTGAAGGTAGAGAGGAAGTGAACCAGCTAGGTCTTGAACCAGGAGAAGAATTATTCATTAAAGCCATCATAAAAATAAAATCTAGGCCATGATTTGATCCTCCAAATTTTAAAGGCGGTTTAAATGTAGAGGAGTTGTTGGATTGGATTGCCGAAATGGACAATTATTTTGAATATGACAATACTGAAGAAGATTTGAAGGTAAAATATGTTCGCACCAAGTTGAAGGGGCACACATCCCTATGGTGGGATCACCTGCAAGAAGACAAGTAGCGAAAGGGAAAAGATAAAATAAGATCATGGGCTTGAATGGTGACAAAAATAAAATCCAAATTTTTGCCAGTAAACTACCAAATAAATTTGTTTAGAAAACTCCAAGGTAAAAGGACAAACTTGTGTCACACTTTCGACCAAATAAATAGATCCGAGTGAACTATTTTTGGCCGAAAAGGTTTCGGCCGAATAGGATTCAGTCAAAACCATGTGGCATATACGTGACACACAAGGTTTCGACCGAAACCAAAAAACTAATTTTTCCCTTCTAAACTTTGAATTTGGATTTCAAATTGACTTATTATATGTGCAGGGTTTCTATTGGAACTGTTTCGGCCGAAACCCTTCGGGCTAAAACTGTCTAGTTGGCATCCTAGTTGGTAGCCAACTCAACATTTTTCAGAATTTTCTGAAACTTTCAACTTTAACTAAGTATTTCTCCAGCCAAAATGATTTTTCTCCAAAAAAGAAAAATACCCTTTTGTAGAGCTCGGAGTGATATATAATTTTTTTACTATTTTGATTAGTTTTAATATATTTTATTTTTAAAATAATGCAAGTAGGTTTTTAAAATTAAAAAAGAGGCTAATTAGAAATAAAAAATAAAAAAATGAAAATAGTTGACGGCTTGTGAAAATTGTCAAATTCTGACATGTTTGACTTTAAAATGTTATTACGAGAAAAATATACATAGAAATTTGAATTTTTTTTCCATGCAGAAGATATTGAAGTTACCTATTTGGAGAAAAAATATAAGAGAAAAATGAAGTTTTTTTCAGTTTGTTTCTTGATAGCCTGTGAAGTCACTCTTTTCTAAAATTTTCAGCATTCCAAAATTTGTCCTTAAATTGAAAGAAACATAATGAAAACTATTTTTTTTTAAATTTAAAAAATTATAGGAATAAACTTCATCATTTTTTCTACATTTCATTAGTTTACACCATTTTAAAATTCAAAACATAAAGACCAGTTTTATGTGGTCAAAGTTCAATTTTTTTTACTATTGGTCGATTCATTTATAAAGTGTGACACAGGTTTGTGATTTTACCCTCCAAAATTTGAAGCAAAAGGAGATTAGTGTTGAGGAGTCCACTAAACATTTTTACTGATTAAGCATAAGAGATGGTCGTGTAGAAGATGATACAAAGCAAGTTTCAAGATATTTAAATGGTTTGGGCATATCCATCCAAGATGAAATAAGTTTGATTAATATGAATATCATGGAGGAGGCATATCAATATGCCTTGAAGGTAGAAGAAAAAATCAATAGGAAGCAACAAAATAACTCTCAGGGTAGAGATAGATTTTTGCATGGAAGAGGACCACCAAACAATGGTAGAGGCTACCAGAACAAAAAAGAGGAAGAAAGCACATCAAGTGCAAGTATACAAGAAGGAAATGGAAGAGGAGGTTTCCCTAGAGGAAGAGGAGAGTACTCTCGAGGAAGAGGGTCATTTGGAAGAGGTAGAGGAAGAGGATTCAACTTCACATGTTTCCAATGTGGGCAAATGGGCCATCGGGCATTTGAATGTTTGAAAATCTAGCATGATGTAAGAAAGGGAAAAGAGTCAAGAGTGCATGTTGCACATGCTAAAAATAAAAAATGAGACTCCAAAAAATCGTGGAGAAGACCCCGAAGATAGAGAACTTTTGATGTTGCAAAGAATTTTGTTGAATCTTGAAAAAGAGAAATCAAAACCAATTTAAAGGAGAAATTTGTTTCGAACAAGGTGTAAGGTAAGAGGAAAATTTTACAAAGTTATTATGGACAATGGTAGCATTGATAATATAGTATAAGAAGAAATGGTGAATAAGTTGAAATTAAAAAGAATCAAACATCCTAGCCCATATAAATTTTCGTGGTTGCAAAAGGAGCACCACTTGTTGGTGAATGAACAATGTTTAGTTAATTTTCAAAGTGGAAACTACAAGGATGAGGTTATGTGTGACATAGTGCCAAAGGACACATGTCATATTATTTTGGGTAGATTGTGAAAATTTGATAGGAAAGCTATTCATGATGGAAAAATATATACATGTGAAATCAAGAAAGATGGAGAAGAGTACATATTAAATCCATTGAAGAATAAAGAAGAGGAAAATGAAGACAAACCAAAAGTATGCTTGGTTTCTGGAAAATAATTGTTGAAATAATTCAAAGGTGAAAAGGTATGTTTTATAATAGTTCCCAAATTTGTAGTAGTTGGGACTGTAGACACTCAAATTTGTCCTTGCAATCATCACATTATTTGTCTATTGATTAGAATGATCAATTCATTCAATAATTTCTTCTATTCATGCATTTCATCAAATCATTAAATCATCTCATTATTGTTTGCATCTATTGCATTATCATCTTTGTACTATCATTCATTATCATAATAAATTCATTATCATAATCATTCACTAAAATTTCATAATAAAATTATATTATCATTTAAATCACATCATTTTCATAAATCATTCACTTCATATTGTATTTCAATAAATCATTAAATCATTAAAATATTGTCATCACATGATCATTCATAATGCATAATAAACAATAATTGTTCATAAAACATATCGTTCTTACATAAATCATTCTCGTAAAATATTAAAATAATTCGTAATAAAACATTAATAAATCATTTTCATCCACATTAAACATATATGCATTTAATCATTTTATTCAGTTCTTCACCATGCATTTAATCTATCTTCTTTATCATTTCCACTCATATGCATTTCATTTCACTACACCATGTGGGATTTTAAAAATTCATTATTGCAATATCCATTTATCCCACATCTCTCATTCTCAACCTCTCCATCATCAAAGAGGCCTATTTAAACAAGACTCTCTTCTCATTTTGACCCCTACACAAATCTTGGATCTCTACATTTTTGCATCTACTTCCATTATCTTTCTTTACATTTCAATTTCAGAATTTTACTTGTTTGCATTCTCTTTTAGAATATTTGCATTTAATTTTGAATCTCCATTGATCATAGCTCTTTGTGCCCATGCTTTTACTGAGAGCATTTTGAATATAAGCACAAAGTCTTGAATGATAGGAGAACAATAGAGATTAGTTTCAGTGAAATCATTTTATATTTTGAGTAGTTTAGATGTTTTGTTTTATGATTTTATTTTCAGAATGAAACAACTCTATTGAGGTGCCATAAAACAATAATTCTGGTTTATAGAATCATTTGTTTCAACATGCACATAGGGACAACAAATAAAGAAGATGAAATACCCATGGAAGTTCAAGAAATTTTAAAAGACTATGCTAATATATTAATGAAGGAGTTGCTTGATAGATTACCACCCATGAGGAGCATAAGTAATTGAATGGATTTGATTCCCAATGCAAGTTTTCCAAACAAGACACCATATAGGATGTCACCCAAAGAGAATGAAAGAGAATGAAGAAATGAATAGGCAAGTGCAAGATTTGCTTGATAAGGGGTCGATTAGAGAGAGCTTGAGTTTGTGTGTTGGCACCAAAGAAATATGGGGATTGGTAAATGTGTACGGATTCAAGGGAAATAAATAAGATAACCATCAAATACTAGTTTTTATTACCAAGAATTGATGATATGATGGATTGCTTGAGTGGAGCCAAATATTTCACTAAGATTGATTTGAAGAGTGGTTACCATAAAATAAGAATAAGAGAGGGGGATAAATGGAAGAACATTTTCAAAACCAAATATGGATTATATGAATGGTTGGTAATGCAATTTGGTTTGAAAAATGCTCCAAGCACTTTCATGAGATTGATGAATGAAGTTTTGAAGCCATATCTTGGTAAGT